>JAKEPQ010001010.1:20425000-20429256 GCA_024500445.1 Entomyzon cyanotis | reverse complement strand
CCTAGCCTGGCCTGGCCTGGCCTGGCCTGGCCCTTTCGCCCTGGCCCTAGCCCCACCTGGCCTCGGCCTGGCCCTGGCCTGGCCTGGCCTGGCCTGGCCTGGCCTGGCCTGGCCTGGCCTGGCCCTGGCCTGGCCTGGCCTGGCCTGGCCTGGCCTGGCCTGGCCTGGCCTGGCCTGGCCTGGCCTGGCCTGGCCTGGCCTGGCCTGGCCTGGCCTGGCCTGGCTGCCTGGCCTGGCCTGGCCTGGCCCTCGCCTGGCCTGGCCTGGCCTGGCCTGGCCTGGCCTGGCCTGGCCTGGCCTGGCCTGGCTCTGGCCTAGCCTGGCCTGGCCTGGCCTGGCCTGGCCTGGCCTGGCCTGGCCTGGCCTGGCCTGGCCTGGCCCTGGCCGGCCTGGCCTGGCCTGGCCTGGCCTGGCCTGGCCTGGCCTGGCCTGGCCTGGCCTGGCCTGGCCTCCTCGCCTGGCCTGGCCTGGCCTGGCCTGGCCGGCCTGGCCTGGCCTGGCCCTGGCCTGGCCTGGCAAAAACTAGCCTGGCCTGGCCTGGCCTGGCCTGGCCGCCTGGCCCTGGCCTGGCCTGGCCTGGCCTGGCCTGGCCTCCTGGCCTGGCCTGGCCTGGCCTGGCCTGGCCTGGCCTGGCCTGGCCCTGGCCTGGCCTGGCCTGGCCTGGCCCTGGCCTGGCCTGGCCTGGCCTGGCCTGGCCGGCCTGGCCTGGCCTGGCCTGGCCTGGCCTGGCCTGGCCTGGCCTGGCCCCTGGCCCTGGCCTGGCCTGGCCTGGCCTGGCCCTGGCCTGGCCTGGCCTGGCCTGGCCTGGCCTGGCAACCCCTGGCTTGGCCTGGCCCTAGCCTGGCCTGGCCTGGCCTGGCCTGGCCTGGCCTGGCCTGGCCTGGCCTGGCCTGGCCTGGCCTGGCCTGGCCTGGCCTGGCCTGGCCTGGCCTGACCTGGCCTGGCCTGGCCTGGCCTGGCCTGGCCTGGCCTGGCCTGGCCTGACCTGGCCTGGCCTGGGCTGGCCTGGCCTGGCCTGGGCCTGGCCCTGGCCTGGCCATGGCCTGGCCTGGCCTGAGACACTGGCTTGGCCTGGCCTGGCCCTGGCCCTGGCCCTGGCCTGGCCTACGGCCTGGCCTGGCCTGGCCTGGCCTGGCCTGGCCTGGCCTGGCCTGGCCTCCTGGCCTGGCCTGGCCCTGGCCTGGCCTGGCCTCCTGGCCTGGCCTGGCCTGGCCTGGCCTGGCCTGGCCTGCCCTAAGGCCTGGCCCCACTGCCCTGGCCTGGCCTGGCCTGGCCTGGCCTGGCCTGGCCTGGCCTGGCCTGGCCTGGCCTGGCCTGGCCTGGCCTGGCCTGACCTGGCCTGGCCTGGCCTAGCCTGGCCTGGCCTGGCCTGGCCTGGCCTAAGCCCCTGGCCTAGCCTAGCCTTGGCCTGACACAGGCCAAAAACCTAAACCTAGCCTAAGCCCTAGCCTAGCCTAGCCTAACCTATTCTTCTCTTCTAGCCTAGCCCCTAGCCCTAACCTAACCCTAGCCTAACCCTAGCCCTAAACCTAACCCTAGCCTAGCCTAAGCCTAACCCTAGCCCTAACCCTAACCTAACCCTAGCCTAGCCCTAACCCTAGCCCTCCTAGCCTGCCTAGCAAAGCCTAGCCTGGCCTAACAAACTAGCCAGGCCTGGCCTGGCCTGGCCTGGCCTGGCCTGGCCTGGCCTGGCCTGGCCTGCCTGGCCTGGCCTGGCCTGGCCTGGCCTGGCCTGGCCTGGCCTGGCCTGGCCTGGCCCTGGCCTGGCCTGGCCTGGCCTGGCCTGGCCTGGCCTGGCCTGGCCTGGCCTGACCTGGCCTGGCCTGGCCTGGCCTGCCTGGCCTGGCCTGGCCTGGCCTGGCCTGCCTGGCCTGGCCTGGCCTGGCCTGGCCTGGCCTCCTGGCCTGGCCTGGCCTGGCCTAGCCTGGCCTGGCCTGGCATAGCCTGGCCTTGGCCTCCTGGCCTGGCCTGGCCTGGCCTGGCCCTGGCCTGGCCTGGCCTAGCCTAAGCCTGGCCTCGCCTGGCCTGGCCTGGCCTGGCCTGGCCTGGCCTGGCCTGGCCGGCCTGGCCTGGCCTGGCCTGGCCTGGGCTGGCCTGGCCTGGCCTGGCCTGGCCTGGCCTAGCCTGGCCTGGCCTGGCCTGACCTGACCTAACCCTAGCCTAACCTAACCTAACCTAGCCCTAGCCTCCCTAACCCTGCCTAACCCTAGCTTGAACCTAGCCTAACCTAGCCTAACCTGGCCTAGAACCCTAACCTAGCCTAGCCTAGCCTAACCTAACCTAGCCTAACCTAGCCTAGCCTAACCTAACCTAACCAGGCTAACCTAGCCTAACCTAACCCTAACCTAACCCTAACCTAGCCTAACCCTAACCCCACCTAACCCTAACCTAACCTTAACCTAACCTAACCTTTAACCTAACCTAACTCTAACCCTAACCCTAACCTAACCTAACCTAACCCTAACCTAACCTAACCTAACCCTAACCTAACCTAACCTAACCCTAACCCTAACCCTAACCCTAACCCTAACCCTAACCCTAACCCTAACCTAACCTAACCCTAGCCTAACCCTAACCCTAACCCTAACCCTAACCCTAACCTAACCTAACCCTAGCCTGCCTAACCCTAGGCTAAGCCTAGCCTAACCCTAACCTGGCCTGGCCTGCCCTAGCCTGGCCTGCCCTGCCTGCCTGCCTCCTCCCCCCCCTCCCCCCCCTCCTCCTCCTCCCCCCCCACCCCCCCCCCCCCCCCCCCCCCTGGCCCTGGCCTGGCCCCTGGCCTGGCCTGGCCTGGCCTGGCCTCACTGGCCCCTGGCCTGGCCTGGCCTGGCCTGGCCTGGCCTGGCCCTGACCTGGCCTGGCCTGGCCTGGCCTAGTTCCTGGCCTGGCCTGGCCCGCCTGGCCTGGCCTGGCCTGGCCTGGCCTGGCCTGGCCTGGCCTGGCCTGGCCTGGCCTGGCCTGGCCTGGCCTGGCCTGGCCTGGCCTGGCCTGGCCTGGCCTGGCCTGGCCTGGCCTGACACTAGCCTGGCCTGGCCATGCCCTACCAATTACTAACCTAACCTAGCCTAGCCTAGCTTCTTGTTAACCTAGCCTAACCCTAGCCCTAGCCCTGACCTAGTCTTGATACCCTGGCCCTGACACTGGCCTGGGCCTGGCCTGGCCTGGCCTGGCCTGGCCTCCTGGCCTCCTGGCCTGGCCTGGCCGGCCTGGCCTGGCCTGGCCCCTGGCCTGCCTGGCCTGGCCTGGCCTGGCCTGGCCCTGCCTGCCTGGCCTGGCCTGGCCTGGCCTGGCCTGGCCTGGCCCTGGCCTCGTCTTCCCTGGCCTGGCCTAGCCTGGCCTGCCCTGGCCCTGGCCAAGCCTTAACCTGGCCTAGCCTAGCCTGCCCTAACCTAGCCCTAACCTAACCTAACCCTAACCCTAACCCTAACCTAACCTAACCTAACCATAACCCTAACCCTAGCCTAACCCTAGCCTAACCACCAAGCCTAGCCTAACCTAACCCTAACCTAACCTAACCTAACCCTAACCTAACCTAACCTAACCCTCCTAGCCTAGCCCTAACCTGGCCTGGCCTAGCCTGGCCTGGCCTGGCCTAGCCTAGCCTAGCCTAGCCCTCCTGGCCTACCCTGGCCTAGCCTGGCCTAGCCTGGCCTGGCCCTAGCCTGGCCTGGCCTAGCCTGGCCTGGCCTGACCTGGCATGGCCTGGCCTGGCCTAGCCTGGCCTAGCCTGGCCTAACCTGGCCTGGCCTGGCCTGGCCTGGCCTGGCCTGGCCTGGCCTGGCCTGGCCTGGCCTGGCCTGGCCTGGCCTGGCCTGGCCTGGCCTGGCCTGGCCTGGCCTGGCCTGACCTGGCCTGGCCTGGCCTGGCCTGGCCTGGCCTGGCCTGGCCTGGCCTGGCCCTGGCCTGGCCTGGCCTGGCCTGGCCTGGCCTGGCCTGGCCTGGCCTGGCCTGGCCTGGCCTGGCCTGGCCTGGCCTGGCCTGGCCTGGCCTGGCCTGGCCTGGCCTGGCCTGGCCTGGCCTGGCCTGGCCTGGCCTGGCCTGGCCTGGCCTGGCCTGGCCTGGCCTGGCCTGGCCTAGCCTGGCCTGGCCTGGCCTGGCCCTGGCCTGGCCTGGCCTGGCCTGGCCTAGCCTAGCCTAGCCTAGCCTAGCCTAGCCCTAGCCTAGCCTGGCCTAGCCTAGCCTAGCCTAGCCTAGCCTAGCCTAGCCTAGCCTAGCCTAGCCTAGCCTGACCTGGCCTAGCCTAGCCTAGCCTAACC